>JAFBJR010000425.1:8885896-8929825 GCA_016785285.1 Brachirus orientalis
TTGTATCATTCTGTCTTGATTGTGTTCATTCTGTGTTGGACAAAGTGAGTTAACAAAAGTATATTGCTTTGCAGGTGCTGGACTTTTGAATTTTGGTAACTGTGGTCAGTGAATGCATTTGGTGTGAAAGCACTGCAAAATAAATCACAGTTTGCTCCACATGCACATCTGTTTTACTGACTGTGTGAAGAGGTTTGACAGTGTGACACAAGTTTTGAGCTATACGTGTTAGCAATTAAAAAAAACAATACATTTCATACATGTATGGGATGAGCTCTCCTCATATGTGATTGCTGTTAAATGTGAAATAATTTTGCTGTTGGGTTTTGCATTCAGATCTTGGTGGTAATATTCAGAATATTGCCTGCAGGGGTGTTTTGTAAACATCATAAAAAGCTACTGTATATTCTTTAATGCATCTTCTTTTACTCCCTCTTCACATTGTGCATTGCGTCAGGATTTATAGTAGTCATTACAGAAGTCATTAAGTTCAGTTATCATTCTGCTGGAAGCAGAAAACTGAAACTGTGCATGTAAGCGGAGATTAAAGCACATATCTAAACACTGTTACTCCGTCTTCCAGGTGTGGCAGAGTAGGAGTCAGAGGGAAAGATCTGGTCTCGTCTAGACAGGACTGTCAGGGTAAGTGTTACATTTTCTCTTTGTACTCCTAATACAGTACACAATACCTGTCTGTATTTGCACTTCTCTCTCTCTCTCTTTCTGTCTGTCTTACATCTGCAGCCCAGTTTCTATCTCTCTCTTTCTTGTTGTCTGTGTCTCCATCTCTCTTGTCTCTTTGGTCCTACAGCTGATTACATGAATAATTTACAGGATGTAAATCCTCAGCAGCTGCTCTCTGTTTGCTGGGTTGATCTCTGTGCGCCTCGCTTTTTTTCTCTATCAGGTTAACATGAGATGATTTTCTCAACCTTGTCACCCTCTTGCCTCTTGTTTCGGTGCCTGAGGTTAAGCTCTTTCATACTCTCTTTCTCTCTAATTACACAGATCTCAGTTGCAACGCCGTGTCTTCCCATGGATTTTTCTTTCTTCATGCAAGAACTGGCTAAATAACTTTTCTTCTTTTTTTTTTTCCTGTAATGATGGGAAATTTAACTTGAAGTCCACAGACATTTATTTGTCTGTGTGGATGTGTATCTCTGTCTCTGTGTACAAAGTGGCAATACAGTTACAATATGCTTTCACATTCTCATAATCAAATCACCTATGTAAACTCCATACGGATACTCTATGATTTCATGTATTCACAAGTGGGAAGATTTCATTTTATCGTTCCAATGTTCGCTGATTTAAAAAGCATTTCAAAATCCCTAGGATAAACCCCAAGCATATTTTTCATATATGCGTCAAGTAATTGCATGTTCAAAAGAAAGGAAAAAATTGAGGTTCACCATAAGAACATAGATCAATAAATGGAACAAGGCTGATTCAAAAAAAGAGAGAGAGAAATACATTACCTTTGGCTCTGTTAAATAATTTCTTTTTTTCCCTATTCCATTCTTTTGTTCAAAGCCAGAGTTAATCTCTCCAATATTAGTACTAATCTAACTTCAAGGGTTTGCAGTCATGTTAAAGCTCTTTTTAATTGTGATAAGGGATATACTTCCATGCTAAAACCTGGCTCCTCTGTTCATCTAGACAGAACCCATAAATATGGAGGCCCTTTCTCATTGGCAATTAAAATTAGAATTGGTCACATTTTTCACTGTCAGCCATTTCCTTTGCACACAAAGACATGTGTGGCCACACAGACATAATCACACATCCACATGCAGAGTCAGGCTCTGCCATCAACACATACAGTATCCACATATCCTGAACACTGTATATACACTGCGGTGGTTTTCAATTATTAACACTTAAAACAATTGCTTTGTATGATGCCCTTCAGACAACACAACCCCTGCAAAACTAAAACAGTTAAAAGGCTTTTCCAGCTCTGCTTGTCTGGCAGGGCTGATGATTCACCACAGGCTTCCCTGTTGTTCCAATGACACACTAGATTCAGGCAGTGATGTATTGTCCTGAGATAACACAATAAGATGAGTCTAGAGTGAATCACTTGTATCCTTATACTTTTGACACGGAATATCCTTGAGACTTTGATATGCACAGAGTATTTTGAGGCAGTGAAGCAGAAATATGTATTCTGTTGTGACAAAATCAGTTTGGGTAACAAGAGTGGCATGGAAATGCACTATTAGTTGCAATTGTATATGTCACCCATTTTATTTGCCTCAATGATTCGCTTAAACCTATAAGTTTCAGCCGCTTTAAGAGTTTACTTATTTCAAATTAAATAAACGATATATGTAGTAAATATTGTATACTCTATGTCAAGTGTATGCGGTGCGGTGTAACCTTGATGACCACACAAACTGCTATCGCCAGTCACCCATTCATACAAATTCATATATGCACTGTTCTATATGCAGTGCTTTTCTTTTTCTACCGCACACCATTTAAAAGCATTTCTATGCTGCTGGCACAGCTGCCAGGAGCAATTTGCAGTTTGCAAGTATTTTGCCCAGGGACACATTGGCATATGGAGTTGAGGAGCTGGAGAATGAACCCCTGACCTTATGGTTAGAAGACAACCTGCTGTACCCTTGGCTAGCCTAGCTCATCCAGAAGTAGATAAAAGTCTTACTTGCACATTAAAAAAAAAAAAAAAAGATTCAACAAAAGTGAGCCAATGCATTAATGGTTGCCAAGTGTGAAGGGTTTACTTATACTGTCAATGTATGCAGAGGCAAACAGCTTTGAACAAATGTCTGAATATTTTGCAAATGTCACTCATAGATTATTTCATGTCATGGGAAAACGTGAATGATGCTCTGAAAGTTTAATGGCTCGTCAGTTTGACTGAGAAAAACTCCCGGGAGTGACATAGAGTGTAAGACCCGCTGCAGCCAGTCTTACAACTCTACACTTGACTGCATATAACAGCTCTCACACTTCACTACAGCCCAACTTTGCACTGCAGTCAGTCAGGATCTGCAGCAAATTGTTCAAACCTAGTTCCTCACTGAACGCTTGGGGTGTGGGATTTGCTTCTAAGTTTGGAGAATAAACTATTAGTGACGGTGAAGGAACAGAAGAAGCTTGACTTCAGTTCGTTCCCCCTCACCTCAACCCATTACAACGTGCCTTTAACACTGCAGTCAGTCGGGGTATCGAGTTTTGGCTGACACACTGTAGCTGGGTTGGCTCAGCGCTTGTTTGGAACTCTGAGGCAAGCAAACACTATGTATGTGTGGCTGTGTGTGTTTATGTGCAGGCATGTCTGAACATGCCTTTGTCCAGGTTTGTGTGCATGTGTATGAGTACATGACTGCATGTGCCTCGATGTGATGGCATGCCCTGGTTGTGAGTCAACAGTATACACCTGCATGCACCGAGAGTGAGGTTTGGAGGGTAGGCTTTTTTTTTTGCTGGTTTTTGTGCACTGTGGCCTCATTACCCAGGTGTTTACCCCTAACCACAGGAAGCACTTGTCAGTGATGACTGTCTGCCGGCAAAAATCGCCTTAGGGAAAGAGAGACAGGAGGGAGGACGAGAGTGAGAGAGAGAGAGAGAGAGAGGAAGGGAAAGTCACAGAAATACATGTAAATCAATCAATCAATCAGACTATCTACTGTATCTATCCATGTGTCTGTCTGTACATACAGTACTTTTACTGTGTGTTTACTGGCAGGTCAATGGGTTCCTCCACTTATTCACCACTGGAGGGAGGGAGTGAGGGACACAGGAGAGGACAGGAGCTGAGACGAGTGGAGAGGAGAGGAGACATACAAGCTGTTGACACGGATTTATGAGCTGATAGTGTCAAACTGCAAGCACAACAACAGCCTCCCTGTCTCTGCCTGTCTGCTTATGGGGAGGGAGAGACAGACTGACAGAAAGGGTGGGGGTGTTGAAGCAGCAAAACGAGTTGAAAAGAATGAGCAGAACCATGGAATGGAAAAACAGGAGGAGGTAGAGGAAGACAGTAGTGTGGGGAGAGGCAGGAAAGGGATGTGATTTAATTTGTTTAGGGTTTTTTTTTTCTCCTTTCTTTTCTCCTGTTACAATATATTTTTTTTCCATTCACACCCGTTTTTCTTTTCTTCTCTCCCTCAATATCATCTTTGTATGAGCTGAACTTGATGTCATCTTGACTTCTTTTGTTTTTGCTCATTTGAATTATGTGGGCACGGAACCATGATGTGCTCATGTTTTCAATATAAAGAAAAGGCTATTTCTGGCCTGATCATGGACACATACACTGGACAATAGAGTTTCCTCCGTCACATTGTTGTGTTACATTAAGATTTCAGAGAAGGCCAAGGACTGTGTGTTTTATAAGATGAGACTGTCACAAAGAACTGTGGAATGTTGTTCATTTTTAACTGTAGGAATCAATAAACAGAGTATTGATTAATTTGAGCAAATTAGATTGTATTTTGTGTGCTTGGGTGGCTTCCTCTCCGCCTCTGTGTGTGTGTGTGTGCATGTTCAGATTTGTCATGGTGAGTCATGACTGCAATGTTGACAGATGACACACACTGATGTAGTTGAACTGTCTGAATGTTTGACGTACAGTATGAGATACACAGTCTGGTGGGTAATTTTATCTAACTGCTGCTCTAAGCATAATCGCTTACCGTTATAATAGCTCTCTCTCTTTTTTGTTAGTTTGATTTCTATGCAACATCCTCTTTTGTGAGCTCATGCTAGACTGTGGCAGACTCACAGTATCACGTTAGTTCTGCCATTAAAAATTCTTGATTATATCAGCTTTGTTACACTGGCGGTAAGAAATCATGCCAAGTGTGCGTATGTGCAGTTCTAAAAGGAAACAATATCTAAAGACAGTCTTCATCTCTAAATAAAGTCTCTGACTTTCAATTTTGGATATTGTATAATTGTGCCTAAAATATTATACTCTGTTAAATGTTATGTTTGCCATAATAATAGTGATCCAGTTGTGCAGGCTGCCAGACTGACATGATGGGAGACAGACAGCCAGACAGTGCAAAAGACATATACCCTCTGGGCATAGTATAGACTTCAAGTGATTTATGTGTCAGTTCCTGTTTAATAATATAGTATTAAAAAGTGGTGATTTGTGAGGCCCTTTTTGTTTTGCATAGAACTTCCGATTCAAAGTAAGGCTTCAGACTGCTCTCTCCAAAATGAGTGCAGATCACATCCTGGCTTCTCTTTGAATAAATGAACTATGTTGCACAGATTGTCTGTCTCTAAGATAACTTGTTTTATGTTTTGATGCAATGTGAATAAAACAGGGGAGTTGAGATAATGGATACGTTTTTGTCGAGCACAATGAACGTTAATGTGCACTAATTTTTATTCATACAGTGCAGATGACATGCGGGACCCTCAGACAGATGCTCGTTATGCAGGTCCCCTGCAAGTCACATGGTTCTCTTGTTCAGCTTCAAAACCGCTGAAGTTTGTAAGGTTTTAAAGCACATAAGTTAGATACTGGGCAATACATTATAGACAAGAGCTTAAAGTATCTATTAGTTCCCTTTTCTGTCACCCAGTGTGAACATCTCCTTTGCATGGGCTACATGTTTTATATTCTACTTCATATGTTTGTATCAATTGTATTATCTGTTATTTTTCAAAGTTGTATGTGCTTTACTGATATGCATTCATGTTTATATATGTGTTTTCTTTACTTCTGTGCAGGTGTGGAAAGTGACCTACAAAACACAGGAAAATGAAGACAAGGAGGAGAACAGATTGGTTAAAATAAATACAGTAAAAGGAACTTTACAACATTTGTTTTCTGTGAGTATGTTAAACAGTTGTTTGTCACTTATAACATTTAATGGACATCATCTCCATTGTGACATCCATCAGCTGCATTTCAGGCCTTTTATTTTTGGTTTAGTAACATCTGGAGACTAAATGATGTTTAGAATGTGCAAGAAGTAATTGGTGAAGTGTTGCTTTTCACAGAGTGACTATAAAGAAGTCACAGTCACTAAGCACTGGTGTGAAACTGTATGTATTGCCTTATATGGTGACAATTATTGATTGAAAGATTTTTTTTTTTTTTCCCCCAAAACAAAGTGAGTTTGTAAAATGGTGTACTCTGAACCATTTATATTTGTTGTGAATGGGTTTGGACAATCTGTATACTGAGGATGATATTCTTCACAAGATGTTATTCTTCTTCATTATGTAGATTTAAAGAAAAAGAGATGTGTGCATCTGAGGACATGTCCTGTTATAAAGCTTTGAATTTCTGGTACAAACTTATGTGTATGGTGTTAAGAAATAATATTTACAATTTGGTCACAGGGGAGCGGAGAAAACAATAAGGGCATGTACTCATACAATATGTAAAGCTCTGTGGAGAAATATACCCAGACTGTGGTGCCCTTTATGTAGAATATGTACAGCATTTTGCATTATTCATGAGTACTTAAAAAAGAAAATGGTTATGTAATGTTGAACAAAGACAATAAAAGGCAATGTGGTATAGATGTAATAAAACCTTTTAAGGAGACAGTTTACTCTATGTTTTTTTTATGTTTACTTAGTCATGTTAAAGTTATACTAAAAAGTATAACATTTTTAAATGTCCATGTACTTATATTATATATATATATTATTTTGAACAGTTTGTAACACACATTTTCTGCAAGGGCCAGACAGCAGAAGTACCAGAACTAGGTTGTTCCTATTACAGCCATGCTGGGATCAGTTTGAGGTCTCTCTATCTGCCTCCTTCCATATTTGTCTGTGGTTACTAACCCCAGTTAAAGTGGTCAGATAGAGGCCCCACTATGTTTTCCATCGACATTTTATCACACTTCCTTTTCCTCTTCTATGGGCTTCTACTCAGTCTACCAGACAGTCAAATCAAAGACATTGGGACATACCATTATGGTGCATAATGGATGGCTGCATTGCACCACTGATGATATATAACCTCAAGTCTCATTTAAGGAACTATAGGCTGAGCTGAGCTTTTCTTTAATGGCCACAACTGAACATAAATGTTTGCCTCATACACTGATTGATTGAACTGTGTCAAAATGACCTATACCGAATGGAATGGAATTGAATGGAAGGCAAATTGAATTTACTTAAGTGTATGAGAGTGTTTTTTTTTTAACTTCAACTTAATGGTGATAAATATAATAATATATTCATTTACAGTATGATTCTATGGATTTCACTGGAATTGTATTGATGTAAAGTGTCATTAAAGTAATTTCTTAGGCCTTTGTGTCTTTCCATCAGACATGGAATTTAATGTAGTAGCACAGCAAATGAGATACTTCTTAACCTTGTGTAATGTGATTTAAAACTTATCTTGAACTATCTGTTCTTCTCTATGGCTTCTTGTCTTGACAAAGTCTAAAATGCACTGATCAGCCACATTAAGGTCATTAACCTGTTTTAATGATTTGGCTGATTAGTGCAAATTATTCATACATGAAAAAAACATTGAACACAACCATGTCTGCCTCTAGCCCTGTCCAACAACTGGCCATATTTCTGTAAACCTAACAGAATATTTACTAAAAAAGCTGTAATATCAATGTAGACCGTAGTAAAATAAGAAATCTCCATGTTGGTTTCAGTATCACATTCAGAGTACTTCACTTAAAGTAGGGCAAACTTTAAGTTACAGTGCTGTGTATTTAATCATATGTTTCTTACAACAAAAATCCTTTATATAAGGATTTTAAAAGAAAAGGGCCTATTTTTCCTAACGGCATAGTGAATGTATGACCCAATTATTTTTTTTGAAGGTGTTATGAAGAACCTCTAGTGGTGCATTCCTTTTATTCTTAGAAAAACATCATCCTTACACTCTTCAGTGTCAATTTCTCCTCTGCTTTTCCACTTCAGCTACAGGCTCTTTGCTGTGCCAAACAACATACAAAAATAGTCTTATTTGACAGATGCAGGCTGGGGGGATAGGAAAGGCCATCCCAAGCCATTAGCAAAATAAGGCTTGGTAGGCCCAAGTTTTCAACTTTCCAGAGGAAATCATTTGTTATAATAACCTAAATTTCATGATTCTATAACTTACCTTAATTTATTTTTTTTTTTACTGACAAGTCTCAAAGGCTTTGCAACACATGTGAAGAGTGCTGCTGTATAACTTATTAATGAACCCATCACAACTGCATTAGCCATTACCCATCCCTAGCTAGACATTTGAAATATGAAATGAAAATTGGCTCATATCATATAGTATGTGTTAAGTTCATTTTGTTTTTCCTGCTGTGGGTGCCTCAGCCAGAGTGTGTGTGTGTGTGCGTGCGTGCGTGCGTGCGTGCGTGTGTGTGTGTGTGAGCCTGGCAGCCGTTAACCCCATACAGGAAGTGTGCAGGAAATGAGATCAGTCTTAAAGAGAGGTAACGCCTGAGCCTCAGCCACTGACACCAGACCAATAACTGCCACTCACTGCACCTGATATTGAGGTACTAAAAATGCAGGAGACAGCATGAAGGTCACAAGAAAACAGACAAGAACGAGAAAAGATTAAACAATTGTCGTGGAATAGAATACAAAACGAAAAAGGACAGAACAGCTGAAAAGAGAAAACACAAAATTCTAAAAAAAAAAGTAGATGAGAGAAGTGATACGAGAGAAATAAAAAAAAAAACACAGCCAGAACTTCTTAAATACAGGTCAGTTGTAACAATGGCAATAGAATAGAATAGCCCAATAAGGACCAAATACCACTAGAGCTGTGTCCCAATACAAGGGTAATCTACATGGCTGATGGAGGCAGGTGGCTCTCATCAGCACATAAGCCACAGAGCCTGAACTAAAAATGAGTGAATGGAGGATTTTGCTGTGCACTGCTTTTGTCGCTTTGCAATAGAGCTGCAGCTGAAGGTGGTACAAGTCACTAACGGGAGAATCAAGTTTTAAGGCAATTTGTTTTTTGACATGTGTACCATTACCTATTTCCACTGAGTTGAAACTTTCCAGAACTTGCAAAGTACAAGGTGAAGGATCCATCCATCAGATCCTTCTCTACTTGGGATGGAAAAACTCATTTGTCATCAGCATTTGAAGGAACCCTCAAAATAGTACAGGCAACGTGCGGTAAAGTGGTGCAATCCGCCTCAAAATGCAACCCCTGAAGGAAGCAGCTCTTGAACTGAAGCATGGTTTACAACAAAATATACCAAGGAGGAGCACTCAGTAATGTATGCAATGTAAAACAAGATTAAAAACAACAAGAAAAACAAGATTAAAACAGCATTGTCCAAACTATCAAACAAATTCTGTGGAAAAAAAGAGCTAAAAATAGAGCTAAAAAAGAGCTGTTTCAGTGGCTGTGTGTGTGAAACTGTCACTATGCCCTGCACACACACACACGCACTCATTTTTACCATTATTGAAGACAAAGTTAAAACTTCACTGCCTATCATGAATAGATGCGTGTGTTTATGGTACATACAGTATGTACAGTGCAGGTCTGAATGTCTCAGTCTGCACAAGAATCTCAGTTTTTGCTTTTTGGATATTTAAAAAATAAAAAATATTTTTTTAATGTCATGAAACAGGGTACAGGAAGAGTGATGAAATAATTACAGTACCAGCTATAACCTATACCAAAGAAAAATAATGCTTTGTTATAATACACGAATACAGTTGCAACATAGAACACACCATGGCAGCAGACATTCTAAATGTTGGGCATATTTGCTATGCCCTCTTATACTTTAGAGTATCAGATGAACTCACACTGAGTGCTGCAGTGCACTGACACAGCTCCAGGAAGTATATATCATGAATATTGCAATTGTCACTCACATTGTCATTTATTCTACTGCATTTATTCTGCTGCTGGATTACTTGAACTGCTCAATCATGATGTGGCTGTTTGACACGCAAGTGAAATGACTTTAATGCCTTTACACACCTGAATAAAGGATTGCAATGAATGAATTTACTTGTGATAAATGTGATGGCTGTTTATTTTCCATTCACCACCACTAAATTCACAAAGTCAAAGGTATAATGTTTCTTTCTGTGTGCAGACTTGACCTTTTGTCAACAGGAAATATCGAGACAGATAACACTGGATGAACTGTCAGTTCAAGACTGACAAACAAACCAATGGTGAGGTACTGTATAAAGAAAAATAACATAGCAAAAAAAAAAGAAAAGAAAAGAAAAGAAAAGAAAAGAAAAGAAAAGAAAAGAAAAGAAAAGAAAAGAAAACTGAACTGTTTAGTTATTATGCCTGGGAAATATAATTAATGTATGGTGATGTTAAAGTGTTTGTATCACATTATATGATTCAGTGAAACACTGATGAAATGAGTGAATTTCTGAAGAAGGAAATGAATAAGTAACGATGTGATTAATCATCTAATTAGTTAAATAAACCAAGCGGATGTCAGAGACTGACATTGCTCGGCAGCCTCATCACCATGTCTGTATAATCAGACCAGTGCCACTTCTGACAATGTGACCACTTTTACATGTGTTACATGTGTATATTTCATCATCAAATCATTACTTAACTAATAAAAATATTTGGTTGAAAATTAAGCATTTATAAAAGATAATAAGGTAAAAGATGTACCAGTGGTTCTGCTAGAAATGGTTGGACTAATATTGATAGTGCTAATATTGAACATCAAGGAAGTATTATATGTCAATGAACAAACTGACAGAAAAGACGACCATTCTAGTAAATTTTAACTCTTTGGTAAAAATTATCAGTAAATATGGTTGTTCACTTTGGATGCAAAGCAACTTTTCTATTAACTTGTATGCATAAATGACATTAACTGTCTGATTTTACACTCCCTAAAGAACTTATTCCTTATGTTTTACATTAAATTGTTTTTTTATGCCTTCATTTATATACTAGAGCAAATGTCATGAGAAGACAAGAAAAAAAGGAAAGGAATAAACTGCCCAGAACATATAGGGTATCTATACATAAATGCTGCACAGCCATGTTTCTTTTAAATGTGTGATCTAAGTGTGATTTATAGTGCATACTCTGGTATTTTATTTGTTCTAAGAAACAAGGGCAACTAATTTAGCACAAACACAGTGGGCCGGCTGATGCAACACAGTGAAATTTGAGGAGCATTCATGCACAATAAACCACTTCTGTCAGACCACCTATTGAGCTGTGTGTGTGCGTGCGCGCGTATGCGTCCTTGCCTGCATGAGTATGTGTTCAAATCAATGTCAGTATTTTTGTGTACTGTACATGTGTGGGTGCCTGTGTACCTGCCACTGATGTACATACAAAAAAGATTCTTCCTCTGTTGTTTACTCCTACAGCGCAGCCTGAAGGCATTTTTCATCACTACCTCTGTGCTGTTGCACCAGTCTATTGTGTCTCGTTCTTGTCGTGGGGCTGGAATTCTGGCTTTGAGAGTTAAGATCCTTTAAATCACTCCACTTAGCCGAAATGAAATTCAAAGACAAGTCTAAAAGTAGCCTATACCTGTGTTTTAACTGCTTAGAGAGAAAAGAGATGGTTGCACTGCTTTTTGAGAATTTTGGCCAACTGGTGACCAAGTGTGTTTCAAGACAATTGGCATTAAAATCACCTCTCTGCCTCCAAGAGAGGTATTTGTCCACTGTGCACAATAACAAGAACAGTGGATGAAATGGCAATTTTCCCCACCAATGTTCAAATGCATGTATGGGTTCTCTCTCTGTATTCACTTGCCTCCCTTTTATACTGAGGGTAAAAAGCCGGTAAAACCAAATGATACACACCTGATTAATATCACAAAAAAACAAAAGGTGAATTCATTAATACTGACCTTGGACACTGCTAACTAATGTGTACTCACTGCCAAACCTTATAAATTTGAATTTTGCACACATGCAGTATGCATGCACATGCTGCTCCTCCTCCTGTGACATTAAAGAAAGACGGTATTTTTGTTGCATAGTCAGGTTTTTTTTTTTGTTTTTTTTTTAAACTTTAATAGTCAATAACCTGAACAGCCACATTCAAACAGTCAAGTAATAAAATACATTTGCCATTCTTTTGATTCAATAGAGTTAGCAAGTCCAGCAGGGAAAGAAGAAAAAAGTTGTTAAGACCCGCTGCGGCTACAGCGCTACTGAAATCTTACAAGCTGTTCCTGGACATCGCTGAGCTGTTTCTCCACAGCCTGGCATTTGGCTATGTTCACTTCATTTCTCCTGCTGTCCTATTCTTACTGTATACCGCGGAGATCAGGATTCTCTGCATGGAGTCAAGCACCCGCTGGCAATTGTTCTCGATTTGTTCCATCTCCCTATCCTTCTCTGCCAACTTCCTGTCAGTCTCACGGTGACCACAATGTTCAACTCAAACTAAACACCAACATTTTGGGACTCCTCTCTAAAAAAAAAACCCTGACTAATTCAATAAATCAGTTTGATGAAATGCATTAGGGAGATATGATTGCTCAAATGTAGTTCAAGTGGTTCATACGTTTAAAAGAAATAATTCCTTATAGTGATATGTTTACACTGCAACTTTCAGGGTGCTTTTGACTTCTTGGAAATCTGTGCCATTTGCTCTTTTAGCCTTCTTGAACTTCTTGATTATCTCTCCATTTTAACCAGTATGTGCAGTAGTTTTACTTTTAAAAAAAAGTTCCAGCTTATAGTTTGATAAAGTATCAACAATATAACATACTTGAAGTATAACTCAGTAAAAGTTGCTATATGTTTGGTGTGCTAGAAGTGTTTCCCCTGACAATATGTTTGGTTCTAACACTTAAACTATCACATAAATTTAACTTTGCAAAGGGAGCCATTATATTTGTATGCGCTCATGGATGGTAGCTATCAAAATAATTGTTAGAAAACCTTAATATTTTGGTTACCGACGAGTTAGTTAGATCTTTTTCCCATGCCCTGTGTGATATTACAGCTGTCAAACCCAAACAAATGTAAATAAACCCATAATTCCACTGGGTAGTGAGACCAATCACTTATATTCTCTTTTACTGTACACCGATCTCATGGTTGATGGGTTTTTACAAGTTCTTTTGTGACTTCAACTTTAATAGTCAATAACCTAAACAGTCAAAGTAATACAACTTCTTTTGTGACTTATACTTAGAGTGCAATTTGAGTTTAAGTTTGTTGTAAATGCAGAAATGTGTACTGTACATTTCAGGTTCTAGTCTCTAGACAAGAGTTTTTGACTTTGGAGAGCTCATTGCTCGCGGATCCAGCCTCCGTCTGGGCTGCCTCTCACTCAGCTTGGCCCTCTTCATACGTGTGCTTCCCATCTGCTAGAACGTGGTGTTATAAATATACCAGTGAAAAGTGAGTAATGACAGGATAGCGCTTGGAAATAGTGGAGAAGCTTGGGGCCAAGATTGAAGTAGCTGAATAGTGTGTTTAGTTTGCTCCACAACCAGCTGCATGCAATAGTACTGCAGTTATGATTGTTACAGAGAGTTTTAATGATTGACTCACGTTCTTATAGAAATCTATTTGAATGCAATAATTCTATTAATCTTCTCACCCTACGTTAGCTGGAGATAGGCACCAGCGCCCCCGGCGACCCCTAGTGGATAAAGCGGTAGAAAATGAGTGAGTGAGTGAATTCTATTAATCTATATCTAAAAGTAGAGTTGTTACATTTATAGTTCCTGTAACCAACACTGTCCTCAATAATTGTCATTCAACTTGAGATTGGAAGAGTAAATCTTGGTTTAGTAAGTACACAAAATGTGAAAGGTGTTGCAGTAGAAACCGAGTATTGTCCACTGGTTAAAGTGTGACGTGGGAAAATCGATTTCTTCAAAATCTTTGTGACAAATGACATGATGCACACAGTAGTGTACCTTCAAGTTGTTTGTGCACTTGCAACAGTTTGATTAAAAATTACATTTCATTCAATGTGTGCATACTCTTATCTTTGTACTCTAAATATTGGAACAGCAGCGCATTGTTCTGTGTTTTAATTGCCCTGGGTATGAAATGACAGTAGTTATTTAACAGAGTGCTCCATATGGCTGAATATAACCTTTAATTAAAGCTGCCAGTCTTTTACCTCATAATTACTGTGTCATTTCATATTTAGTAAAGTAATAACAGTTGGGAGTCAAAATATCAAACATTGTGTCACAGCTGAAAACTGTCTGCAGCTCTGCAAATGACTTTCCACTGACTTACGTACGTCTGTGGAACTATTCCATTTCATAAATGTGCTTGACAGTTATTTCACACGAGGTGATCATCAGATATTTATAAAGGCTAGACAGCTTGTACTATAGAAGTTTGGTGAAGACTATGAGTCAGCAGAAATAGGAAACCATTTGTGAGTAAGTAAAATGAGAGACCCACAGAATATGGCCACTGCTCAACTGAAAGATGAAAACTTTGAAATTTAGTGCATCAACAGGCATAAAATGGCATTAAAGAGAAGAAAGCTATGTTTTGTACTACAGTCATGATGAATGAAAATGTGATCATCTTTTCCCTCATATTCAACACAGACATTTAACAGAACTGGAACACTACAGTCACACTAGTTAAATATATATATATATATATACATATATATATATATATATTTTTTTTTTTTTTTATTGTAACCAATCAGCCTCTGGTTTGGTAGTGATGCACTGACTCATTCATTATTTTCTAACAAACTGATCTGAAGAAGAGTTACTTACTCACTCATTCTGACTCAAGTCTTTAACTAAATATTCAACAATATCAATAGCTTAAATGCAGCCATGAGAATCAGCTCATTATTTTTTTTTTTAGCTCCACTTTACAGTACCTCACGGTCAACTGCCAAATTTCGCAACCTTTAACAAAACTTTAAAAATAGAAGCTGCGCTGTGAACACTTTGTCAGCATGGTGAAAAACTAGAATAGGGTACTAAATAATAGGGAAGCTAATGTTGTATACAGTTGCATATTATATTGTATTTTTCTATATTGTATGAACTCATCGTTTTTTTAAAGTAGCATTCTGGTGGTTTTAAGAATTGTCCTGATGTTATGTGACTGTAGGGTCATAGTTAAGCTTGTTATTGTTAGAATAAAATCATGTAAGAGTTTCCTTTCATTTTGCATGTGGTGCACTGTAGCCTCTAGTCACTGGATGTGACAAACTGAGCCCCTAAACAACAACTGAGTGTACTGAAATATCCCTAAAATGTTTCAAAGCAAAACTCTGATCCCCCACAAATGTGGAAGCTGAGCAGATGTGCAAAGCTCTCTCTCCCTAGATTTACTCGATACACTCCCAGACCACTCAGTAAATTCTGCTTCTTGGACCGTGTCTCTGATGGAAGCCAATAAAAATTATCCACTGACCAGACCAGCTGGACCTGAAAGGACCTGGGTGATACATAGCCAACAGGCAATCTGGCTAGAATTTCCTGCTCAATTTAAGTTAAAGGTCAATTTGAAAATCAAAAAATATGCTTCAGTGAAACTGGAAAAAAAAAATCTCGGCTTCACTTCAGCATTGGCTCGTTATAATCCATTAGCTGAAATCAAGAGAAATCAAAAGGTCAAAATTTCTATAGCCCTGTAAAACTGTCCTGAGGGACTGATGATCACTACTCCATTTCTTTCACAGTGGGTTGAACAAAACGACAGGTGACTGCACAGAAATGCTGTGTTGACGCCACATATGCACATGCTGTACATTACACTGCATAGTGTAGTAGCAGTAAACTATTAACCACTCATAATGTTAAATCGAAGGCCCATACAATGGGCCCTTTGAGCAGCAGACCTTTTGACACGTCACAGCAGGGAAATCACGAATCAACAATAAATGAGTTGCATTTAGCTTCCTGAATTTCAGGTTCACTGCAGTTTACAGTCACACTGTTCAGTTGACTTACATCAACCGAACAAAGCCAGTAACAATGTTTTTCCCTGTTAAATATGGCTTGTGTGCAAAGGGCCCATTAACTTATAGATCAGATTATTGAAGGAATCAGTAGAGTCATCATCACCATCATCATCATCATCATCAACATCTTCAAAGTCGTTACCATCATCATAATGATAATCACTGTAAAATACAACCAGTTATCAGAAGGATAATAAAATATTGTGGAAAAATGTAGCCCATCTAATTGTTATTGCATTTGTTGGCTATCTGTCAT
The DNA here is from genome assembly GCA_016785285.1 of Brachirus orientalis. Taxonomy (NCBI): domain Eukaryota; kingdom Metazoa; phylum Chordata; class Actinopteri; order Pleuronectiformes; family Soleidae; genus Brachirus; species Brachirus orientalis. Next base: position 8,902,030 of record JAFBJR010000425.1, read on the forward strand.
AGGACATTTTCAGAATATTTGTCAAGAAACAAGAAAAATCTCACTACACACACTTGCATGTTCCCATATACACACAAAGAGTGCCAGGAAATAATTGAACCCTAAATAATACTGTAATCGCTGCCGCTGCCTCAGATAGTCTCTCCTTCTCTGTTTCTCATAATAAAAGCCTGTTTGACAGGCCAGTGCAGTGTATGTGCAGCACAGGAGGGAGTCTTCTATTGCTGCAGAATACAAAATTGTATTACTGAAGGCTGCACCCAGCACAGTGCCTTCTTATTTCTCCTCCTGTGTCTGTCCTTACATTAGAAATGTTTTCAGTTGCCAATAAAAGCATAATGTGTTCTTATACATGCTGCATTTGCAAGTGAATTGCGGTGCCCCATATCGCCTCTGATGGTAATCAGGAAAAACATCACACTACGAGAGAAAGAATAGCCAGTCCAATATCGAGTGTGATTGTGCTGAATGTTATCTGATGGAGATGTCGGAAGCATATATGTAAACTGAATGCCACAATACTTTGCCATATGGGTCCCAATAAGATACAGGCATATGAAACAGCAGGAACAAATTATTCTTAAATTATAGTCATGGCACTGCTTGCATGTGAAACCGTAGTAAATGGGACAAGCATATGGTGTGGAATAACTGAGGAGCATATATGGAAAATACAGTTAAATTGTTTATGAAGGAATGTGTGAGGAGTCCTTTGTGTTGTCAGTGAGCAGCATATCAATTCTCCTCATCGCTGTCTCATTTGTGTCATCTCATTCTTATCCCAATCAAGCCTGCATTTCACATTTCTTTCTTATCTCTCTGATGCCTCAACCTATTATTATTTCCCCTGTTTGTTTTTCTCAGCGTCTCCCACTGTCTTTATATTTCACTCTTGATCTCCCTCTGTGTGATTTCTTTCCTGTCCTCTGCAGAATCTCTGAATTATCCACTGTTGTTTCCCCCCCCCCCTTTCTCCCTTTACCCAGTATATTATGATTTTGTCATAAACAAACCACATAGAAAAAAAAGCTGTATCTTAGGTATTGCACTTCTTAAAGTACTCCCATGTGTTTTAAGTCTTTTAAAATAAAAAAAAATATATATATATATATGACTTATTCTCCCATATACTAGGGTTTAACACATCCCTAGCATTTCAAATAGTGGCAGTCCAGTTTTGCACAGGAGCATGCTGGCTGTCCAAAATTAGAGCAAACATAGAACAGTGGCAGATTAATGGTTACAACTAAAAGACAGGAAACTGGGACTGAAAAACAAACATGAAAAAGGGGAAAGAGAAATGCATCAGCATGAAGTGCAAAAAATTAAATAAGGGCAGATGGAAAGGAAATGGAAAAGTAGTGTCATTAGATTTATAATAACCTCCAAATAAACACTGTGGTGCAGAAAAGACACTCAATTTGTGTGCACATGGGTAGAATCTAAAACACGATTAATGCAAATTTACAAAAACTACTGCCTGCAGGGAAAACAACTCTGAGAAAAATTATCTGTGTACATTACAAAACAATTTTCCACATATAACAGAATAATATTAATAATTATTATTATTATTCTGTTATTATTATAACGTTGCACAGTATGAAGCTACCACAGGTAATAAGTCTGCTTTGCATTAAGACTAGGAAGAGTGAAAAATTAGCCAAATGTCACCAGAGACAGATAGCATTGGGATAAAGCAGCTCAACTCCTCTTTCCCACGGTGCAGCTGATTTCTGTCTTTCTTTCTTTCTTTCTTTCTTTCTTACTTTCTTTCTTTCTTTCTTTCTTTCTTTTCCTCCCCCTCCTGCTCTTTCCCCATGCTGTCACGTCCACAGCTGCAGCAGACCTGGGAACTCTTATCCTGCTCTGGCCCTGCCTCCTAAATTCAGGAGAGCCTGAATTTAGTTTCCATTGTGTTGAGGTTTCTGTTGTGTCACATGGCATCCACACTACAGTAAATTCAACTTTCCAAAAGTCTGCCCCCCCCCCCCCCATTTCACCATGACAACAACATTATCACTGACTTCTTCGAATGTAGCCCGTGTATCTTTTGACTTCATTATCTCCATTCATGCTGCACATCAACTCCTTGTTATCAATTTTTACTTTACATTAAACTCCAATTAAAAGGCAGATTTTATCTCAGAAAAAATGCATTGCTAGCAACTTTATGACCAGGCAGTAACACTTAATTCTTAAAATCTCTGGCTTAGTATCAAAGTCTTATACAACACAGTAATAGCCTCTGCTAGAGGACACTTTGATGGGTTTGTTTTTGGTTCAGATGTTATCTTTCTTTATTTTCCTGTACTTTTCAGCAGTTAAACTGTGGCATACCATAACTGATCTGAATCTGGCAAATGAGGCTTGCAGCTCCAGCTGCTGACGAGGCCAGACACGTACAGTGAGGTCTTGTGCTGAGCGCCAGGAAAACAAAACTGGCCATTGCCTCCATATCATCACTGAAGCACACATCCAGGCATATGACACATATAGTGTGACATTGTTGAACTGATGTTAAATAATTACTAATCCATCCAGATTCTTAGACCTTTTGCACCAAAATAAAGTAGCAGTGGATGGCACATGTGTAAGAGTGCAAAATATCAGGTCTTAGCATTTTCTTCCCCCATAAAGCCATGATAACGACAAATCATTTGAAACAAGAGATTAGATTTTTCCCCAGTGTTCCATGACAATCTCTCCTCTTGCAGCTGCACTACAATGTCATCCTTCTACTTTTAAAATAAATTGTATGACGCACATGTGTAGAGCCATGTAATGTTCAGTTGCATTCATTTATTGAACAGCAACACCCGTATCACCCAAATATTGAGTAGATTAGCCAAATGTCATGAGAGATGTTAATGTATTTCAGCAGGAATTCTTTGTGCATCCTCATCTGCCTCGCTTCTCTAATGACCACATCTGCGGCAATCACAAGCCAGCAGAAGTCTATGCCAGACTCTAGACGATGCATGATAACATTCATAGTCTGAGATTAGCACTTTCCCCTCTATAATAAACAAACCCTGGAGCAAAATATTTCAACACAATGAAATTCACCTGGAAACAGGATCTGTTGAAATGTTTGGAGACACAACATTAACATACTAGATGGTCTAAGTTGTTTAACTTGGACATTGTGCACTTTTCTGACCGTAGACTTGAAAAGTGGAAAAGTGAAATGAAAAGTGGGCAGCATTGCGTACTGCCAATAAAGGCACCAGAGTTGACCTCTGAAGAGATGAATGTGTCATCTTACAGAAAGACAAGGAAAGGGAGAAAGCGAGGATAAGAAAGATAAAGGGGGAGAACCGTGGCAAAGAAAATTGATAGATGGGCTTTTGAATGGGTGGACAGATGCTCAGATGCAAATAGGTTCTTTCTAAATATGATTACAGAGAATATTCAGTTTATATGATGAAGCACATGTCCACCCTGCTCACACCTCTGTGTGATTTTCTGATATGAGAAATGACTGGTGTTGTTAATTGCATTTTAACACAGCGGGGTTCATCGTGTTGTTAATTATACTTGCGCTATCTGGGGCTTTGTCAAACACACGCACACACGCGCACACACCACAGGCAATGGAGAAGAGAGATTTCGTTTCTTGTTGCCTTTGTTCCTGACCTGATGTGACCTGGGCTAAACTTGTTGAGGTTAAATTGGTTTAATACGTAAAATCAAGCAAGAACATGCTGAAAAGAGCAAAACTAAACTGAGGTAACTTAGCGCGCGCGCACACACACACACACACACACGGGCACACACACACTCACAGGCCGCCTTTTCTGAACTTAAACCACATGAAAGGACAGCTGGGTGTGTGAGTCTGTTTTGTATCTCACAGCTTAATTTTGCCATATGATGTCTGTCTTGCCCAAAGTCTTAAATTTAGACGTCCTGCCTTTTATTATATTGGCATTAATTATCTAGATGATAGGGATGTGATCTCTTCTGTGTGTGTGTGTGTGTATATATGTCTGCATATGTACTTCCCTAATCATGCTTAGTAAGAAGTCTGCAATGCTAATTATACAGTGACTGTTGGGATTAGCTGTATACGTATAAGTCCGGGTGCTCTGTGAGATCTTCTAGCAGGGCACTTACTGCTTTCAAAAACTAGGGTTCGATGCTAAAGATTGTATTTCTTAAACTTGAATCACTGCTGCTACGCAGCATTATTGCACTGCATTAATATAATTTCTTTAATCATGTTCACACAGCATTGCCTAATATCTTAAACCTCTCACTGCTGGTGTTTGCAGCTCTAATTGAATGTGTGTAAAAAAATGTCCCTGTCACTCTTACGTTCAGGAGTTGAACTCAGAGGGGTAAGACCATAGACCAAGACCATCCTGCTCACACCCACCCAGAGACAGAACACACACATAGGGTTTTCTGCTGTGTGTGTGTGTGTGTGTGTGTGTGTGTGTGTGTGTTTTTTTTCCAGGGACTAGAGGGGGGTTCTGTGAGCAAAATAATGAGCTCATCAGCGTACACATGCACGCACAGGAGGGCGAGGGGATTTTATATATTTCTTTTTTCTTTCTATCCTGTACCCAGACACAGAGGTGATTACCATGACCCTGGCTTGGTAGGTTATTCCATCTCTCACCAGCAGTCTCCATGACTCACTGTAAAGACCCTGGACTGTTGAAGAGGTTGCTCCTATACCCCCTACCACACACACACACATTTGTGCATCTTAGCACATATGACACATGGGCACTTTTCTTTTGAAACTCCACGCAAGGCAAAAATGTGTGTGTCAGTCTCTGTCTGACTGTCTGATTTGCCATTGCGCGGTACTCATATTGCAGGAGATTTGCAGTTGCATGTGTGTAGAGTAAATTAAATGTCTGAGTGGCAGCAGGGACACTGTATACAGTATGTGCATGTCTGAATGAATACACATTGTTATGGGAGGTTATGTCATAATAAGGGGAAAGAAGATGCTGGTGGCAGACTGTTTTCAAGACACCATGGCTTGTTTGTTTGAAGTGAGTATTATCATTTCAATGAACTGCCTGAACCCTGAGTTAAAGCGTGGCAGTTCCGAAAACAGAGGTCATGAATGGCTTTTTCTTTTTTCTCTGCTCTGTCTGTTTTCTGAGTGTTTGTCTAAATACTTACAAATCAGAATAAAGATTAGTCAGAAATAAAAATTTAAATGTGATTAAAAATAAAAATACTAACAGTGTGTAACAGTGTGTAGAGGAAAACAAGTATTATTGTGGAAAACATACAATTGCCAAAGAAGTACATCGTTAAGGGCTATACAGTTTAGAAAACTGAGTACCTCTTCATATGCATTTACATCAATACATCTACAAAACCAGCAATGTACAGTAAGGCTACTGAGCTTCCATGTTAATCACTACCTAAAATGAACCTAAACAGTCAATACCAGGTTACTAAACACATTGCTTTGTGATCGCTCGTTAATCATTCTTGACTTTGACATTTTGACTTGATGCAGTTTTTTTCTTGAAAGTTTAGTGGAGATTTGTTGGTTGTAGGAAAATACAAAGATAGATCTCCTGTGAAATATTGATTCCATTGTCCTGTTCTTGTCTGTTCTTTCAAGTGTTCAGCTAATCACCTACTCATCCTGCTTCCACTCCATGGATACACTCTGTGTGCATTCTCTTCTCTTCTCTTCTCTTCTCTTCTCTTCTCTTCTCTTCTCTTCTCTTCTCTTCTCTTCTCTTCTCTTCTCTTCTCTTCTCTTCCTCAGTTGCCAGGTGTTTTTACGGTCTGCTGATATCCTGCTGTGTGGTCTCACAGCTCTGGGTTATTAGATCCAATATCATTTCTAAAGCAATAAACGGGAGACAGTACTTGTGTGTATTTTATTCTTCGTCTTTATTTTTTCATTACTCCCAGAACGTATTAACAAGCTTACTTTTTATCCTTACAGGCTCAAGCTTAATTACATTCAGGGAAACATCACTGGCAGCCATGGAGCAGAATAAGTAAAGAAGGCTTTTTTGATTAAGACCAAAGTTTCTGTTTTGGGTTCCAATTTTTATTAGCTAATATCTGGATTCTCTGTGATATCCACCATGACTGCAAGCTGAAATGTATTTCTCAATAACCTCATATTCATATGCAAGGTTAAGCTCTCCAAATCCAGGATGGTGAATATTTGGCAGGCAAAATGTCACATACGAATATGGCATTAACCTATTCATATTGAAGTACTCATTATGCAAGTTATCAACATCATCTCAACTTTTTTTTTTTTTTTCCTCTTTCTCTCTGGAGCATCTGCATGTGCATACAGCTGTGAAGGGTCAGTGTATCTAATCATCACCTTTCTTAACACATGCAAGCCCACGCAACAAAACAACACCACTCAGGTCTCTGGAAATGACATGATAAATTAAAGCCCCAGTCCAAAATAAAATATTTCATGGATACTGTATGAGGGCTGACATAAAGTATGCACCTGCCTTCTGGATGATGTGTCATCTGATTCAACTGGTGCACAAGGCATCTTTTTTAAATAATCAATATACAAGCCAATATTAACAATCTATTGTATTCTTACTTTAGCACAGGTTTGGGGTGATAGAATTCAGTCAGTTACACATGACAGCTAATAACACAAGCAAGCCTTCAGTACACAATTAAACAATGCTTTTTTGTGGGATGAAATATGTTAGGGTAGTTAGTGTGTTTGCAGTTACAAGGGACAGCATGGTTTTTACTCGGCAATTCATACTTCAATATCATCACACCATTTCCCCACATCAAGCTCTAGATCGCAGAGTGTTTTGGTCAGATTTCAAATTTCATTCTTCTGGCATGTTCTACACCTCTCTTAGATTGTGTTAAACAATCTGGTGAAAAAGTCCACTGCTTTCTCTCCTGGACATCTCCATACCTCCATAGGTATGTCACCTGGACCAACTGTCTTTTCCACACTTCATCCTGTTCGTAGCTGCAGTCACTTCTTCCTTACTAATCCTCTGCACTTCCTGAGGCCCCACCTCCCCTCCATCTGTCCTCATTCATCAGCTCCTCAAAGCACTCCTTCCATTTTCGGAACACATGTTCACTTGTTAGGACATTTCTTTGTCTGTTTCACTATCTCTGTCCTTAATCACTCTAACCTGCTGCACATCCTTTCCAGCCCTGTCTCTCTATCTAGCCAGTTGATAGTCCTCCTCTCCTTCCAGCCTCTCATACAACTCATGACAGGCCTTTTCCTTTGCCATCTCTGTTTGCTGCAGGCCTCGACTCCCAGTACTCCTACCTACTTTGTTCACTACTGGTGTGTATGGAAAGGTCAAACTCACTCTCACTATAAGGAATTAGTGTGTGTGCAAATAAAACAATGTCTAATTTTACTTGCAATATCCGGATGAAAAGAAACACAATGGTCCTCACCACCACAGGCAACCTTCTGCACTGACCTAAGCAAATTGCTGCTCACACTGTATTCATCATCAGTGTATGAAAACATTTAATGTACAATTATAAGCAAATGAGTAAGAGGCAAGGTACACGTGACCAAATGAGAATGACTGCCAACTGGCAGTACAAATATTGATGACAACCAAGGAGTATGGATGATTGATTCAGTGTTAGTCTACTTTCACATTTAAAAAGGTTTCTTGAAAAGTGTTAGCAAGAATTCTCCTTTCCACTCATTTTTTGTTACACTATCTGTATTTTGTAAACATCAAGTCAAAGACAGGAGTATGTTACTGTAAAAATATCATCTTCATGTTTTTCAGACAAATGTAAATCTATGTTATTACTGTCTTTATGACTGTAAGCACAAATTATACTTTTATCGTTATAATACGCCATTACTGACATATGTGAGGAAGGTCATTTTTAATTTTGCCATGAGAACAACACAGTTAGGTGATCATAGCCTTAATGTTTTGCATTTTGTAACCTTCGAACCTTTCATCTTGCAAGTACTCATTTCTCTGATGAATGTATCTTTCCTCATGGTAAACTTGACATACTGTATGGATTCAAAATGAGGTGAAAATCCATATAACATCCACTTTTACCTTTTCACAAAGGTAAAACAGTGGTCATAAAACTTGATTAGTTTAAGTACTGGTTAAAAAATAAATACATGAAAAAAAAAAAATTAGATGTTTTTACATAAAACTGACAATGAAGGAAAAAAAAAAAGAAAGAAAAATACCACAACCCACTCTGAAGCTTATTTTCCTTTTCATGAATACTGATTTGAACTAAAATCCATTTGCAGCCGCACGTTCACTCAGTCTGCAATTTATGATTCAAGCTGTAACTACCTCATTTGATCCGATCATTGTTATGCTAATTTCCCCTCACAATGGTAGCAAATCAGTTTGATTTAACTGTGCAAACTGTGAGAGCAGAGGACCACGTGTGTGTGTGTGTGTGTGTGTGTGTGTGTGTGTAGCATTTGTAAGGAGTGTGTGCTAACACAGTAGTGGTTGTGTATCTCTAGGAGCGAGCCTACATGCATGTGTGTGGTTACGTGTGAGTGCATGAGTGCGTATGTCAGACAGCATACAGTTGTTAGCAAGAAGTGAGGGGTGTTTTCGTGCCAAAGCCAAGGCTCCCAATCTGCATTTTGATGTCATTAGCCTGCCACATCAAGCTGCTTCAGTGGCACTTTAAATCCAGATTTTGTTTTCAAGAGTACTATGCAGAATATGTGTCGAAAGGCTTGAAAAACACCTCCACAATGAAATCATAAATTATTTGAGATATCAGTTGTTTAGTATTCAAAATTTGGGGGAAAACTTTTTTTTCTACAGTTAGCACAGCATGAAAACGAACAATCAAATATTAGGTCATGCCCTGCTAAGGACAAGAGGGTAAAATAATTTCAGCTGCAGTTTTCAAACCAAAAACTTTAAAAAAAGAAGTGAGCTGTCACTCTTAAGACTTTTGTCTCATCTGAACTGTCTCATAGATGATATGGACTATCATAAGTTTTGAGGAACATCATTGAAGGTGTTAAAACTGTGTTTATTAACATCCACACACACACAACTGTTGCATCGTCTGTTTTATTTTTTTAAACATTGAACCTATTTTGTTACGATTCAAAATGAAAGCGTGTCTGCTTTTGAGCAGCTACGGAGGATTATCACATGACAACAAGGCGACAATTACAGAGGGTAAAAAAAAAATCATATAGAAAATTATCTGTCTGTCGTGGTACCACATCAACTTCCTCTATATTTTGATATACTGTATCTGCACTGCAGACTGTGATTTTCTTTTTTCCAAAAATGTTCAAAATGTTTTTTGAGATTTAGTATCATTCAAACTTTCCCACACTTCTCACCTAACTGGTCTCTGGTTGCCTTTCTGGCATCCTGTGTGTTAATGTGCTACTAAGTAGTGTTATTAAACATAATACTTTGTGGTCCATAAATCGCAATAAGCAAACTTTTTGTGTATGTACAGACATGGAGGGACCATATCCAGTGTACTCTTAGTGCCGGACTCAAGCCCACATAAATGGGAGGGTTGGATCAGGACGGGCATCTGTCATAAAAAAAATGCCTGTAAAATAAAATATGCAGATCATTTGCTGTGGGCCCCCCTGAAGATAGAACAGCCGCAAAAACTTAGTGATATCAATGATGCCGGTATTTCAATTTAACATGTTTCCTTAATGTCTGACAACACATCAAAGTCACTGTAAGTCTTAATATACTGTACTAAAAGAAAGAAAGAAAGAAAGAAAGAAAGAAAGAAAGAAAGAAAGGGGGTAAGATCAGTTGGCTTAATGCATTAAATCTTACACGTCTGTCCTTCAGAGCTGTGAGAGACTTATCCTTGCTTCTGTTCGTAGAAATGTGGAATTCAGTGAAGTAAGGAGAGGGTGAGAGAGAGAAAAGTATAGGTGAATCTATCTTAGTTGTCTGATGTCCTTTTTATTCCAGCTGGAATCTCAGGAGCATTAGGCTGGGGAAAAACAGAAAGACAGACAATGATTGAGTTACCAGGAAAGTGATAGTGTCTCTGTGTCAGTCTGAGAGCTGGAGGCATGCAGCTGAGTCAGAGTACAGTTCATCACTGTGATTTGTTTTGCCCGGTATTGTGTTGTGTTTTGAGGCAACGTGGACTGACAGTTTTGACGAAGCAGACGTTTAATCACTGGATTTCAAACGCGGCTTTAATGTAACACATAAAAATGAACTGTATCATTCAGCTCCACATTCGAATGGGTTCAACTTTAAGTCCAACTTTATTTGTCCCCAAATGAGGCAATTTGCACTGCAGCATAGTGCAAGGCATGAGAGGACAACAAGACGAGGGACATGAAAAACACACATGCTCAATGCAGTAAGAAACTGGCTTAACAGCACTGCCTCATTGACAGGCACAAACTTAAAGGTGCAATAAAAACACCCTAAACAAACTACACTGACATAGACATGGCAGCTAATAATGTTGCATAACACCGACAAAGCCTTATAGCATATATATATATATATATATATATATAAAAGGGTGTGTGTTGTCAGACAAGATGGATTTTGCCCTCTTCACCACTTGATCGTTATACAGAAGAGACAGGTTACCATCTGAGCTTATGAGACAAAACAGAGTTTGCTCATAGAAGCAGCAGCAGCAACTCTGGTCATCATTGCCATCACTTATTCAGAGATTACCTATAATTACCATGACTATCTGACTTTAAACTATACATAGTACACTACTTGTTCCTACAGCTCAGATAGCACCACAGATAATAAATAGAACATAAAAAAACAGCCCTGTATCTTCATCTAACTTGTATACCTCTGCAAGAAGTCAACTCTATCATCTTTGACTTCAGAGGCTTCACTGACCTGACAACAGGCTGCTTGCCCAGTTTTCACACAGTGATTCTAATCAGCAATCAGATCTATGCTGTTATATGCAAACAGCTAAAAACAGGAATGGAACAGGAAACACAAGATGTCAGACTCAGAGGATTACACATGCAGCAAACTGTAAATTAACCTAACTGTTACCTGTCAATCGGAAACATCTAACTAAGTACATAGACTGAAAAAAAATTGGTATTGGTATGATTGTTTATTTGTGTCAGGCGAGATCTTAGCATTTAATGTGATAAACTATTTTTTTGTGTGTGCACACATAACTTAAGCCTTAATAAGCATCGTTTTCCTTGAAGTCAATATCTACCTACCTGCCTAGTACTTAAACACCATCCCCACCCCATAGTGAAGTGACCTGGTGTCTAAGCCAGGTCACTTCACTATGAACATTTAACACTGACTAAAGCAAGAAATGTGTCCTCTCATCCTGAAACTCAGGTTTAAAATATTTGTCTCTCATGAGAGCACCACTTCCTGCTCCGTATCTGTTGTTGTTCAAAAACTAAAGGAAAATATGTGTATATGTGATTTTGGATTAATTTGGATCTGTGTGCTGTTTAGTTGAGGTGACGTACCATGAATCAATAAAGATGCAAACTTATAATGTTGTTAGGGAGTAAAGCTACAAAATTAAGTTTTGCAACTTAAGGTTGAAAGTAAGACAAGTGACGTATCGAGACGATAGAGCAGCAAAAGATATTAACCCTTAAACCCCTAAAACGTCAAGAATAAAAAAAGGATAAAAAAGAAGGCCTAATATTTTTAATAAGCTTTCACTTTAACTAGTTATACATGCAGTTATCCTAAAAGCTACTGAGCTCTCCTACTATCTTTCTCTCCTTCTCTAGCCTTTTCCACTCCCCTACTTCTGTCTCTCCCACAATATAAATCAATTTTGGGCTTGAGGCTGCTGTGCCTTGCAGGCATCTTTTTCTTTGATAGTGTTCCCACCACATCTCTGAGTGTATGTGTGCCTGATAGCACCCACCACAGCTGAACAGAGGAGCCAAGCCAGATTTCAAACTTCTTTGTAGGATTTTGGTTCAACTTCACCCTGATGTAGCCAAAACAGCAACTTAAAGACTCAGACACACATGCACGTGTGCGCACACACACTTTATCTCCATGTGTACGGCGCTTTGAACAAAGGGGATGTGAAATTAGGAGTTTTGTTCTCCTGCTACACAAGTGTAGGCTTAGCATTAAAGAGTCAGAAGAAGAGACGAAGAGAGGCAGAGCTTTGAAGGCAGATGTACCTAAAGGCAATGTCCTTCAAAGAGTTTGTTGCTCAAAGAATTTTGATGAAAAAGTGTTTGCAGACATCAGGGAAGAGAGAGAGAGTGAGAGAGAGAAAAATTATGCATAAATATGAGCAATGAGCTGATTCCCACATGTAGTTTCTCGTAGGTACACACACACACATACAGTACAGGCACACATGACCTTTCCCATGTGCCACTGTCAAAGGCGAAAACTTGGGACAGCTCCAAGTTTAAGCAGCATCTGTTAATTTAATTAAAATGTGGCTTTGGAAAGACACATTTGACAGTGCAACTTATTTTAAAGCTTCTTATTACTTATTACATGTAGAGGTAGTATTAAAGGGGTAATTGTGTGTTGTTTACCTGCTGGCAGTAATAGTTTTTCACATATTCATTGATTATTGATAGCTTTTGGCTGTTGATGGTATGTTCACTGTATATTCGAGTGCCTCTAGTAAAATAATTTTTTGTTGTCACTGTTCTCCTTTTTTTTCACCACTCGTCAGCCCAGTAGAATGAGAATGCAAAACAAACTTTTGTCAGCGGCCTTCTGTCTTTCCATCTAACTCTAGCATACAGTAATTTATACCCTAAGCCTAAATTCTTCAACAGACTTGTCACTCAATTCATGGTGTTCAAGAAGAACTGGCTCCACCAGGTTGTACATTCATTGCAAAACTGATAATATAACACCTCACAAAGCTGTGTACTGAACCCTCTGTGCTATTCTAAACTGCAGCTGTAAACAAATGTATGGAAAACTCTGCAATACTCAAGCATGGCATGTAACACATAAGCCACAGCATCTTGGCCACCTGTCTTGTAAGTGATCCCAGACTCACATTAACAGACTGTAGTCAAGACCTCACAGTAGGTCATGCTTGGTTAACTGCCTATGTCTATCATGAGTGGAATAGCTCCACCTGTTGACTGATGACAGCATAGCTGCAGCAGTTTGCAGTCTGCAGCAAACATACAGTGACTATAACTGTCACAGCCATAATGTAAGTGTGGCGGGTGGTGAAGAGTATATAATTAGGAATATTAGTTATAATTAGCTTTAGAAAAAAAATATAGATTTCTTAGTCTGAATATGAATATGACTTTTAGGTAAAGTCATCAAAATAAACATTTGATGAATAAAGTTTGCCCAATCCTTCTAAAGAAGTAAGAACTCTTAAACCGCTGTGATTTAACACACACCTCAATGGACTAAAATGGATATACCTTGATAAGCATCCATCCAAAAAAAAAAAAAAAACATGAGACCCCCCCCCCCAAATGTTTAGAAAATTGAAGATTAAAAGACCTGTGCTTTTTAATGACATTTTGAAAACAGTAATGCAGCCTGTTTACATGATCTTTTTTTGTAAATCAGACTGTATTAATAATGCAGAATCATCACATGGTATAACTCCACTGTGGATGCACTTTCTGTTGTAATATCCCAAAACCAGGACCATGTACACTTGTTTAAATTACATGTATTTTTTTTTAATTATAAAACAATAAAATAAATAAATAAATAATAAAAAAATAAAAGCTCAGCTTAACTGCTTTTAACATCTTCTCAACCTTTATTCTTTCTTGCAACTGTTTTCCCCAAAGGTATGTCTCGTGGTGAGACGACAAGACGATTTAGAACTGCCACAAAATAGAAAGAACCATATGCTCCCCTGACAGTTTTGTAGTGAGATTATGAAATATGAACTTTGAAGCCGTTACAATAACTCAACACATGACATCATGACACACTCTAGCAGGTGCTGATGTCAGACTTTTTGCCACAGTGTTCTAAGACTGTGAGCCCCAGTGGCTGAAAATAATGAGGTGACACATCCTTGAGTAGACATGATCCTTTCCTCAGCATATCATCAGTGATATTGTTTTTAATGCACTATAGAGGCAAAAAAAATAAAAGTAATGCTAGTTATGTATGTCTAAATGCAACACTACAGTGTGGCATGAATTTTGGCTTGGTGAGATGCTCCCAAAACACCTTAATACCAAGACTCAACCTTGAAAACCTGCATAATGTCACCGATAAACCTTATGATCTTTGAGAGCACTCTTTAACAAGGACCTCCCAGAGAAGTGGTATATACTGAAATCCAGCATGTATATAGAGCTCAGCTGTTTTACTGTCTCATTAGACTCGCTGCTTTGTTAATGTTAAATACTCACAGATGAGTCCAATAAAATTCTTTTTAGCTACTTGTACCGTCGATATCATGGCACTACACTTTTTTTTACCCCAGCCACACAAATTACCAAAGGCTTGTTAAAATAGTTGATTTTCTTGTCTTACTTTTTGCATTTATTAACATCATACATACATATAATGTACTTCCCTTGATTGACCACTTTCCCAAACAAGTAAAGAGTAGTTATTTCCACAATTCCCATCTTGCCTTGCTGACTAATTAGGTCCTTATTATATGTTGAACATAAATTGTTACACTAGAGGACAAAGAGTTTTAAACTGAACCATAAACCTTTAGCAGTTTTGTGTTGTGTGTAGGGAGACGGGGAAATGATGCTATATTAAGAAGTAAGCCCTGCCGACAACAACAAGAAGACAGACAGTTGCTCTGAAAATGTTATACGGTGCATCTCAACAGTCTTGAAAACAGTCTGGTTTTGCCTGAACATTTACAAAATGTTGGTGTCCACAACTCACATTTTGCATCAAGCTGACAGCAGTGCAACTGTTTGATTGACAGCTAATAATCTTTTAGTGCTAGAAGGAAGCGGGACACCTCTGAATTTGATTGGATAAAAATGTCTGATTATTGAAACCTTTGGTGAGCTACTTGGAAAGGGACTTGGAGCTACTGGTAACTCAGGAGCTATATGGGTTGGAGACCCCTGCTATAGACAGTGCCAGTCTTCTACCAATAGCTTGGCTGCCTATTCTTTGTACTGTATCACAGTGATGATATACTGAAACTAAACATCAATAATCCTTATTTTTCACACTTGTGGGCAATGCAGAGTCCCCAGTTAAACTGCATGGCTTGCAAGTGTGGGAAAAAGCTTGACAAACACCAACAGAGAGGCATTTCAGGTGGTGTTTCCCCAGTTTCTTCTCCCCATGTATGTCACTTCTCTACAAATGCTGCTTATGTTTTTAAGGCTGTTCAACAAACACAAATATATAAATGTGTTTTGTCAATAGGACAATTCCCATTTCCACTTGGCATAGTGACACACTTTCCATCCTTTTATTTTTTTCCATTTATTTTCTTAAAATTGTTGCTTTAATAATCTTGCAAACCTAAATAGAGTGGGCCTGTTTACAAATAAGCCAGCTAAAAACTACCTGCGTAGTTTCCCAGGTACTTTACCCAGCTACCCAGTGTGGCTGCTGCAATTCGGGTTTAACATTAACGTGTTGACACATGCACAATAGGGGACTGAAAATAATGTGCCCACCCTGGATTTAGTTAAAAATCACAAGCATCATTAGCTGCAGATATTATGATCACACACCGGGATCATTAACTGAAACAAATAAAGAATTTTGGGGCGGCAGTTGTCTGCCCTTCATTCACATAATAGCTGCTATTAATGTTTAAAATCACAGCAATGATCAGGACTAATCTTGGTACAGGTTGCCTGTGGTGGACTTACCACAGAGTTCAATACACTTGGAAAATCTGACTTCTCCCGGATAGTCTGTACTTCACTTGTCCTAAAGTAAAGTCAGTCAGCTAAGTCCAGTCCTCCTTTCAATCCACTGCAGGGTTTTATAACCTTGTATTCAAAGTCTTGAAGGCTCCAGCAAAACTCTTTAGGATTCAGCTCCAAGTCCAGAGCTCTCAGCAAGACATGGCAGGGTCAGCAGCCTGCTGTAACTCATTCAATTGGAAATATCATTCTGCATGTCTGTGTCTCACGCTCACTCACCCAGACTTTTCTTCATTTCTTGCTCAGTTACTTTTATCTTTATCTGACTTGACAAAGTTATTGTTCTAAGCTGTAGCATTTCAAACTCCATGTCAAAGATGATAAGCTTTTGCAAGTGTCAGTCACTTACTACATACATGCCTGAGAGGTATTAATATAGATATGTAAAATTTGTCCTCGTGATTGTTTCATGCTGTTGCATAGCTGGAAATATTAAAAAGAGATTGACAAGAGTGAAAGGAAATAACTCAAATTTAAGACATAGAGATAATAGTCAAGTCAAAAGTCAGTGAATTTGAGCATGGAATTCACGGGTTGAATGAGAGATAGAGAAGCGAGTGCATATAAAAGGAGTGAAATATAATATAGAGAAATAGAAAACAGGACCTCTCTTCCTTCATATAAAGTTCCTGAGTTGCCTCAGCATGTGCCTCTCACACAAACCTTATACTATATATAGACACAGGTATGTTCAAGGGAGTTTCACTTATCCAGATGTGGTGCTGTGTGCAAAAGAGGGTCTAATGGGACAGAAAGGAATGTACAGTTGGCTTTGGACATACAGTGGGGCCTCTGTGCTGCTCAACTCTGTGATGTGTAGATGGAACTGTCTATGTCTTCATGCGCGCGTGTGTGTGTGTGTATGTGTAAATTGTAGGTGTATGGGATTGCACACACACACACACACACACACACACACACACACACACACACACACACACACACACACACACACACACACACACACACACACACACACACAAGTTTTCATGATTTCAGAGGACATTGCATTGACTTGCATTCAGTTCCTTGAGACTTACTCTAACAATCATACTTACTAGTGCTCTAACCCTAGCCTTAACCTAAACCTAACATCAGTCTAACTTTAAAACATCTTCACCTTAAAATGCAGTATTTACATCATGGGGACTCGATTTTTGTCCCCAAAAGAAGGACAAGTCCCCATAATGTGACTGTGTAAACAGCTTGAGCTCCCCAAAACATTAGGAATACCAGGTATACACACACACATATGCACACCCTCTCTTTCATGTAAACACGAATGCAGATATGACCCTTGGTGACCTGTGAAAGGATTAGACCACAGCAGGCTTCTGTGGCTGTCAACCTGTACTCAGTTCTCAGTCCCTAATATGTATATGTGCTTACCAGTGCATGCACACATACACACACATGCACAGTGGTTGCCATCCTGTCCTCCATCATTGTAACATCTTCCATGGCCTTGCAGATGTTTCCTGAGGTCAGAGTCTGTGGGAACTAAAGAACTAAAGTAAACCATCTAAGGATTCGCACCCTGTTGTCAGAATTTGAATGTCCTCTTCTGTGTCTCATACATTGCCTCTTTTCTTCTGACGTTGTCTAGTGTCTTCCTCTCATAAAAAGGTGCAAAACAGCAAATCTGACTTGATTTGAAACACGAGACATTTGTTTTGTGTCATCATCCTAACAGTATGATCAAATGACTGTTGCTGCAAATGCTGCTGTAACTGTGCATCACAGTCATTCAACTTCACACAAGATGATGGTGCCACCTAGAGGAGCATTTGCATGCTCTTGATCAATGAGCCTGTTCTGGATACAGCATGGTTACTACATTGCAGAATGCCTGGACACTCATTACATCATTTGGAATAAAGGGAACCAGAGAACAGGGGCATTATTATGCTTTCTAAAAACCTATTTTTTTTGTTTTTATTGTATGGATAAAAACCACTCTTAACAGCAAGTCTAAACCCCCACCCCCTGTTTCTTCTCTTTTTACCATGTCTCTGTGCTCCAGAGGATGACCATCCTACTGTGCAACAATGAATGTTGCCACTAACAGCCCCTCCGGGGTAATGGAGAGGTAGCTGCTGCTGCTGCTGCTGTGTGTGTGTGTGTGTGAGTGTGTGCCTTTTCATGCATCTCTTGGGGTACCCCAGCTGAAGCCAGCTGTATATCACAGTAGTCTCCCATGTGTAACTTCAAAGTTGCAGCTTGCTCAGTTCAGGCTATTTATGACTCTGTCATAGGAAGGACATACATGTTTATGCTGGGCTTTGTGTAACAAAACCTGGACATATATAAAAAATACTGCTCACCCTCTCACTGTCTCTATGTTCTTCCTTCAAGGATATCATGTCAGTAAGTTTTCTCAGTGACTTTTGTATCTACTCTAAGTGGACTGCTGAGAAATCTCCCTGGGCCTACAAAGCAGAAGCATACCTGCGTGCATGTGTCCTTCACGCAACTTAAAGCTAAAATAAACATGCTCTGAAAACTGCCTTACCACAGAGAGTTGAACTCTCTTTACTGTGTTCTGTTTTTTTCAGCTCGGTCTGAAAACTTCCTTGACTTGGGAAAAGATGAGATAAACAAAGGCAGGACAATGAAAACCAAATAAGAAGCATATGGGCTGAAAAAGAGAAGAGGACATCTGTAAATAAACATAAAGCCAAGTGTTTTTGCCTCTCTACAGACTATATTTCCACAAGAACATAGCAACAGTGCAGTTCCCAACACAGAATGACGCGACTTCTTCTGCTTATTCTGTCACTTTGTGTGCATTATTTGCATTGGTCACAGTGGGTTTCTTCCATACTCCTGTGTGTTGTTTCTTTCTGCCTGTTTTTTTTTTTCTTTTTCAAATACAGCAGTATAGCAGTGAGGCGTGGCCTGTATCAATAAGAATGTATTATCTTGTTAATGTAGACATACTCTTGACGTTCTTTTGAACATGCAGTAATTAATGTCAGATATACTGGAAAGAAGCATGACAGAGCTAAACGTTTCTTGACCGGAGATTAATCTGAAACACTTTGGTTTTCTGTGACTAGGAGGAAAGAGGAGGCAGCTCAGATCAGCACAGTAAAACTAATACATGTTCAGCAAAATACAAAGCCTCAACATTACGAATTTATACAAAGAAGTAACATTTCAGAAAATCAGTCCTTTCACCATTTGCAACTGGTTAAAATTTGTTCTGGTTCGCAATGACCACAAGATCTCTATGACCTCAACCACATATTTATTATCATGTCACTTAACAAAGGCATTACTTAAACCCAAAACCTAAATATAACCTACAGTAAATGTGACCAAAACTCCAAATTCCAAAGCAAAAGGCTGTTCAATATGTAATGAAAATATAGTTTCACAAAAGTTAAAAAACCTAAACCTTAACACATGCAAGAACTCAAGATGCCTTAGATGGCCAGTGAGATGTGGAACGGGGGGGAATTTGGGAAACTAAAAATAAACTTAAATGCTTTGATGAGCTGAAAGGTTTCAAGGAATGTTTAAAGTTGGACCACTCCCTCATTCTGAGCAAATTAAAGAAATTATACTTGTAACACAGGGACTCTCCTCTTCAATCAAAAACAGGCACAAGGTCACATTCTCAGTTAAATATTTATTTCTATAGCCCTTTTACCATACAAAGACACGTTTCCCATGAACTGCAGCACATTTTATAACATGTGCAAACTCTGAAATCTTACACACTACTGTCAAGCTCACACATTCTCTCCCCCTCCCACCCTGCCTCTCCTTCTGTCTGTTCTTTTGTGACAGAGTCAGTAACACCACAGCAGGAGGTGAAAGAAGAACTAGAAGCAGGAAGAGGGAGGCGAAGGGAGGGAGAAGGTGCAAAAGTGCAGCACAGAATCACAGTTAAGAATAGGACAGAGCGATGCAGGGACGGGTGACACCGCAAAAAGGAAACAATGACCAAAAAAAAAAATGTCAGCATGTCCATATGTATGACAGGGTGTCACATCCATGTGTTTGAGTCATTATGTGTGGGTGTGTGGGTGTGGGTGTGTACATACTGAGTGGGGTGCCAGGCAGCAGCTGGGAAGGCCTTCCTCTGTTCTCCTGTCATCAATAAATGATCAGAGTGGGCCATCTGGAGACAGGGAACCACCAAGAACTGGCAATAATCTAAAGACAGAGAGTAAGGGCAAGAGAGCGGGGGAGGGGAGAGAGAGAGACAGAGAGACAGTGAGAAAGAGAGAGAGAGAGAGAGAGAGAGAGAGACAGAGAGACAGTGAGAGAGAGAGAGAGAGAGAGAGACAGAGAGACAGTGAGAAAGAGAGAGAGAGAGAGAGAGAGAGAGGAGAAATTGGAATACCGACAGTCAGGCAACTTAATAAGGACAAGAGAGATTATTCATTGGGTTTGTAGGTTTAGCAATCCATTAACAAATCAGTCACACATTACTTTAGGCCCCCAAACTAATCTAATCTAATATAATAATAACCATAAAAAAATTATGTAAAGGTCACACCAAAGTCTGGTATATAAGAAAACAAATGGATCTTTATTTCTAAGACAGTAAGGAGACAGTGAGGGGAAGAGTAAATAAAACATCTATAGCAAGACCAAGACCAACAAGTGAACAGAGGACAAGGAGACAAGAAACAGAGAGAAGAAAATGATGCAGGAGAGGATGTGGTGAGATACCAGAAAGAGTTTTGAGCACTCTGCTGATGCTGAACCAGAATCTATCCTTTTTTTAAAGACTCCCATTGACTTCCATTCATTTGGACAGCCTAACCAAAGCCTTATCCCTAACCCGGTGCTTAAAGTGGGGAAAAATAAGTGCCAGGATTAGGAAATCTTACTAGTTACTCATGGCAAAATCGTATTAAATATTACAAAATCTTGAAACAAAAAATTATGAAAATCTATAAATAAGTAAATTAACGATACCATACAATGTTAGTAATGTCCACTACATCTGATTATTTAAATGTTCACTCTATATTAAAATACCTGGAAAACTGGACTTTTGCCAACTTGTATATTTAGATTATACATTTCCAACAATGATTTAAACTTCAAGCACACACTCCATTTTATGTGGTGTTATGTCTGTAATTATGTGCTCCACAACACAAATGTGGCAAGAAGTCAGGGAATATAACAAAACATTAAGGAACATTTTTAAACACACAAGAGAGATATTGGTCTTCTTCTCCTTCTTTGGATTCTCCCTTTAGGGGTTGCCACAGTGGATCATCTGTCTGATAGATATTGTTCTTGCTTAACAATAGAAAATAAAAACTCTACACACTAGTAACAAACACTAGACTCTTGTGAGAATGGCTTCACATCAAGTAGTGCACCCTGAGAAATGATTTTTCTGGGCCATAATGAATTGGACGGATAACCAAAATAAGGTACCAGCATCTTGTGAGACATGCCACTACGCAAATAAAAGTGTCGGTACCTAAAGTAAAGCAAAATTAAAAAGTGCCAGTACCGTGTACCAGACAGCACAATTCAACTACTGCCCTAGCCTTAACGATAACCAGTTAATACTTAACCATAACCTTAACCAACCCACAATTGGAATCTTGGCCTTAATCTTAAACACTTCCTTCAGAAATAAGGTTCTGCCTCATTACGACAGGGTTTTGGTCTCCAAGAGAATTACTGGTCCTGACAAAGCCAGTGTTTATGCCAGGAAAATGCAAACTATAAAAAATGCAGTTATTCTTATTTACCCACAAGATTATTACACAAGATTTTGCATTTATCAAATTGTAATATTTAACTTATGCTAACCGAAGAATAGTAATAAGAATCATAGCACAGTGAGAATGTGTAACATAAATGTATGTAACATAAATGTAACTTATATTTGCTATTAACTTCTTTGGAGATACCTGGCATATGACAGGAACACGGGACTTGTAAAACTGAGTAATATGAGGTGAAATCATTTGAGGATTATTATGCTAAAATGGCCGAAAGGCTTCATTATGGTAACGGAGCTAAATGTTTCGAGTGCCATTGTTCACTGTGTTAATTGCCGTGTTCAGCTCACACACACACCAGCAGATTTAAAAGAGAATCATGTAATTTCCATCACTTTTTTCCCCACACAATACACATTTCTGCAGTAACATGCAGAAATTGTTGTATCACTTTACTCAAGTACTGAAATGTTAAAGCAGAAAACACAAAGAGTATTGTTTATACAGCTAAATATTAAGGCAAATGTGGAATGGCCGTGGTCCATTATGACTCAGCAAGTCAAATTTCTGTTATTTCATCATTAGCTGGGCAATTGTGGATACTAAACCTACTTTTTCAGTGTCGCACCCACACTACAGATTGGCTACAGATTTGGCTACAGATTTTTAATAGCAACAGAATATTAAATTTGTTGATTATATTTTACAATATGTACAAAGTTATTAACTTTGTCATAAATTAATATTTATTTATACATTAATATCATATTTTAATGTCCATAAATGAGTTATTTTGCCTCTTTCATATGCACAGTCATTCTTTTAATGTCATATAAATATTTGGCTAAGCAAATAATTTTGCTTTAATTGTGAGATGTGGATATTTGTTCCCTAGATCATCATAATTTTATACTAGGCAACCTCTTACCCTGGAGTTAAAACAGTAAATTAGTAATTCCAATTAAATATCCCCAAGCTATAACAAACATGCACTCTAAATGTGTCTCAATGTGCTTGTGCATGGACATGTATGCCTAAATGCAGCTATAATTTGAATATGCATGGTCATTTCAGAATTAATTTGCTTCACTGTGTTACTAATTCGTGCTCCAATAGCTAACATATGCCCCAGGATATACAACCTAGCCATACTTTCTAAATAAATGTTTATTATTCATAGATGCTACAAATGTGTGCAACGATTACCTGTTAATTTAATTAATCAATTGAAGGTCAAAGGGGAAAAGTTCCAATAAAGGTGTATGCAGTGACGTATCAAGCAATTACTCCAAGCTCATGTGATTTAAATGTCTGCCAATCATATTTTTTTTTTTATTCTTTACAGTAAGCGAAGAATATATAGAGGTATAGGTACTTACTTTGCTTCATCTTCACTCCTGTCTGAGCAGATTTTTATTTTTTGATTTTTTGAAATGCAGCAAACCTTCAATGCATTTAGTCCATGCTGGATTATCAAAACTTGCATGAAAGCTGCTAACCTTTCCCACTTCTTCAAGGTAACAGAATAAGATCTGTAACCTTCTAAAGTCGCCAGAACAAACTGAATTAGTATATTCCCCAACACTGCATCACTTGATTAAAGGATCTAACTGAGGGGGGGAAAAAGACTTTTTTTTTTTTATTTCACTGTCTCTGAGTGAGAATGATTTAAATTTAAGTATCTATTCAGATAATACTAGTTTTACTCATGGCAAAATACATTAAGTCTGAATGGGAAGAAGAGCTGAGGATTGAGTTAAAGGATGGCTGGTAGGAGGACGTTATGAATAGCGTCAGCTCATCTTCATGTGCTCAGTTCAGTTTAATCCAGTTAAAAGTGGAACATAGAGCCCACTTTGGTGAAACCAGATTAGCTGAACACACACACACACGCACACACACACACACACTACATTTGTCGCTTATCCTATGCATCACCAACAACATGATGAATTGTCTTCATCCCTTAGTCTCCAGAATGGGTAATACAAAGACAGACGTCGGTCCGCTGGGGATGAGCTTCATATAATTTAATCCTCTGTGGCTACTTAACCTGTCACTGCTGCTCTGTACCATGTGGGTGGAACATTGTGAGGCCCTCTAACCTTGTGCTCAGGTATGAAAGCCCCTCGTAGTGAAGCACCATGACACGGTGTCTGGCAAAATATGATGTTATAATAATGGTGAGCGCAGAGGACAAGGAATATACAAGAGAGGAAGCCCGGACATTTGTGGGACCGCACTCACAAAAAAAATCACAATGCTGCAAATACAAAACTACATACAATATTTATGTAGTTTCATCATAAAACATGAAAGAAATCACTCCAAAACTAGAAATGTATCATTCAGCAGCGTAGCATAAAACATCACACTGATGCAAGTCAGTGAATGTTTAGATCAAAAATTGGATTGCAGGGAAAATATGATCCTGTTATATTTGACCATGACATGATTGCTGATAGCAGATGAGCTGGTTTGAATATCTTTCTGAAACTGCTGAACGGCTGAATGAAAAGAAGAAAAGAATTCGGAGGAGAGAAACATCTCCTTTGATGAGAAAGGCCAGACAAGAATGAGGAGATGACCTCTCTTCAACTGCAGGGAGCAGGAGACATTTTCAGACAATAAATAACTTTGTGTAAACATGCAGTAAAAAGTGAAGCATATTTGGTTGAAAATGAAAGCGGGGGAAAAACCTAAATAGTGTTATGGTCTGTTGCAGTAATGTTTTTATGTGAGGTTTATGGTATATCTCCACCTGGTGTCATTGTTTGACGTGTGAAAAAAGAGCACTGTTACTATTCATCTTCCTCATCATCCAGACCTCTCCTCATCCATCTCCCTCTGCATACACATCCCCATTCCTCCCATAAAAGCCCTGTAGAAACACACCATACACACAAGCAAAAGCTTCTGCCATAGTGGAGATGCAGTAATAAATCTCCCCACAGCAGGAGGGCAAACTGTACTGTATGTTTTTTAGTGAGCACGGATCACCTCAATAATAAATGTATTATTTACATAAACCCAGTGCCTCCCAAAATCTTGCAGTTTTGAGAAACTTTGAACAATGTTGTGGGAAAGGGATCAGGGAATTTTTTTTTTTGCTTTTGCCTTTTTCGTTTCAGCTTATTTTTTCACTTCTCTCACCTTGCTGGTTGTGATCATTGACAGAAAGTGTCTGCTTTTTGGGCATTCATGAGTAATCGAGACCACCTGCAGAGAAAGAGCTGCTGCCAACAGTTAGACACACACACACACACCTCTTAGAATATCTCTATTGTAACCTTTATCCTTCCTTGTCAAGGAAATGTATTTTATATAAATGTTAATGCAGGACAGATAGGTTGCAGGTGCCTCCTGCTTTCACTTCTCTTTCAAAAGAAAGCAAAATCCAGGACATTTTGAGAAAATCAAACTGCTTCAGATGTTTATTTCAGTCCTCTCGTGGGTATTTGAACGACTTTACTCAGTTCAGTCTTTGATTAAATTTGTTTGAAATATCACTTACTAAAATTATGAGAAAAAGAAAAAAAACATAACCTACTTCATGATTTAGAAATTTCTGTTGTGTTTTGTCAAGTACATACAGTGTTCATTGCTGCTAGATGTCACAGGCTCCAGCAACTCGGACAAAAACAAACGCTTTGGCAGTGAATTAGTGGTGTCCCATCTATCAGTGTCTGAGTCAGTGCGTGTGGCTGGCATGCATGGCTGCTAGATAGCATGAGTAACATAATGAGCACAGTCATTCTGTGTGGTGTGGACCTATACAAAAAAAAAAAAATAAGGCGTAGCAGTGGTGTTTTTGCTACAACAACACTGCTGTGGGCCAGTGACAGATGTGGTGTGTGGTCAGTAAGCATGTCAAAAACGTGTTCACCCTATTGGTACCATTGCTCACTGGAAATGGACCCATTAGTCTACACAATTAAAAGGACACTGCATGAGTAACATTATGTTCTGCATTAACATTACCTAAAAATGATGAGACTAATGTTAAATATTTTTTTGTTTAGTAGTCTTGTTACATAAGCCAAAAACTCTTTCAGACCACAGAAACCCATGTTTCCATTCAAGATCGCGGACAAATTAAGTTTGGTCACCTTTTAATGTCACCCACTTTACTTGTCTCTGCTACAACGTCCAGGGCAAACCCTTGTGAGTCACGTTGATAGAATTTACTCGACAATAGAGTTGAAGACAACAATTCCCACAATCCCACACTGCCTCCCACTGTCATCAAACCTAAGACCCCCATAGGGAGATACAGCATTATATATTGTGCTTTTAAGTAGCAAGATGCAGAACCGTTTATAATTGAATTTGTGAAAAGAGACTTTTTCCAAGGCAGAAAACCAAAGGATGTAAAACTCCTCACCATGGAAGACACAAGCCTTGAAATGAACCTTAGAAAGTCACTTCAGGATGAAGAACTCATCAAATAGAGGAACATTCTGTTGCAGGCCTACTTTGAAAATGGCCAAACCTATACTTGACTTTCTGGCTCTTCTAAAAGTGAAATACATAATAAAATCAAGATCAATTTCCTGAGAAACGGATAAAACTGTACAAAAATCTATCTCAAGAAAATCCATTCTTTCAAGTAGATCTACACCATAAAGTCAAACGTTCTACCACCTATCCTCAAATGTTGACGCCAATCAATATTACAATCATATTTACATAATACTGTTAAGAAATAAACAATACAACACGTTTAGACAAGCGGAACATAATCCTCTTGCCATAGGGTATCTTGGAGTTGACTGCACTAGCTTGTGTCATACTTCCATCTTAACCTGACATATTGAAGGGAGCTGACAGCTGACAGTTGCCTACACTGCAATTCTCTCAACCCAGTAACCAGAGAGGTACCTGCAGGCTACATGAGGAGATCATCCTGACAACTTTTTATGGCTATGAGATGCATTAGATCCCTGTTGTTCTGCCTGCTGGAGAAACTCTGTGGACATGTCCATCTACTGTAAGGGTGCATTAGTCTGAATGCAAAGCCACTGGGGGTAAGTGATGGCGTCTTCAAGCTCAAGTGCACGGTGAAAAAAGCTGTTTGTATTTATTTATTTTAAGATCATTACCTAATGTTGGAAATGATTGGCAGCACAGCACTTTGACATAAAACTACCCCCCTCAGGGAGGTAGACACAGCAACGCATATCACAGAGACTGGGGCACGGCACGCAACTTTGGAGCAGTTATCATTTCCCTTTCTTGTACATAGTCCATGCATGAATGGGCCACTCTCATTCACTTTGAATGCTAGGTGCAGTCTAGGCCTGAAATATACACCATTTTCAAATGAAAATCATAATTTGAAACAACACAATAAGCAAATTGCAAATGCAGAATTTTACATGTATTTGTTTTTTTTTGGGTTTTTTTGTTTGTTTGTTTGTTTGTTTGTTTTTGGTGGTTCTACTGTATATGCTTATTAAAAAATAAGTCATACATGGCAGAAATCATTCATATTTTTAAGCTTGCATCCTTACATAGGAATGCAATAAATACCATCAGAGTGTTCTGATGGTATTTATTGCTCCATCACATTTTAACATTTTAAATATATTCCATGGGGACTAATGAATATCATAAAACTCTATATTTCACAATTCCCTTTGCATTCACTAAATATTTGTTGGATTTCCTTGGAAGAACAATAATTACAGTCACTAAAAGAAGAGGGCCATTGCATAAGTGCTCAGGCTATGATTATGTGAGATCATCAATATAATTATCAATAGGAATTGATTAGATTTTTTTCTTGGTCATATTGCCCAGCCTGTTCAGTACAGCCTGTATTCTACTGCAATGTTTGGCAATGCTATGGGCATGTTTTAATACCTAATTCTTAATTGTGTACAGTATGTGTCTTTCATTTTCTTGACATTTACACAACCATCTCAAGCTTGATGGGGCATGAAGACAGAGTAACAAGCATAATAATTTCCCTATTTTTCCTCCCCATCTTCCCTCGCTCCCTCCTTCTTTGCTCCTTGTTCTTTATTTCCTGACT
Source organism: Brachirus orientalis (assembly GCA_016785285.1). Taxonomy (NCBI): domain Eukaryota; kingdom Metazoa; phylum Chordata; class Actinopteri; order Pleuronectiformes; family Soleidae; genus Brachirus; species Brachirus orientalis. The sequence goes on from JAFBJR010000425.1 coordinate 8,929,598, forward strand.
ACATTTTCACTGTTAAATGGAATTATGATCAAAGTGTTTTGTGGCTGCGTATTGTGTGTCCTGACGTTAGTCACACATCAGTGAGTTAAATTCTGATCTGCCTGGAGCAGCACAGACTAAAAATCAAGGCAGACGAAAGGAAGAGGGAGGAAGTAGATAGAGGAGGAGGTAAGGGAAACAAAAATAGGAAACATGGCAAAGAGTGAAAACAATGTACTCTGGTGCCAG